>WSYQ01000114.1:0-19976 GCA_011426435.1 Lysiphlebus fabarum
TGCACCTGGTGTTATTATGGGTGGTGATCCACCACCTCCCTGTGATTGCAGTATGCGTAGTGCAATGGTTATTTGTCGACAATGTGGAGCTTTTTGTCATGATGATTGTATTGGTCCTCAAAGATTATGTGCTACTTGTCTAATACGTTAATAAATATATTTAATAATTAGATATATTAAAATAAGCGATAATAGACAAAACAAATATAAATAAAAAATCAAAATAAACATTTCGTACTATAAAAAAAATATTTATATCATGGCTGTAATAACAAAAGTGTCTAAGTGCCATTTTTTTTAGAACGTATTAAAGTTTTTTTTTTTTCATTTTATTTTCCTGGTTTTATCTTTATCCATTTCCAAAAAAAATTAAAATATATTCAAGGTATCATTTTTCATTTATTATATCACATAGCCTGATAAATAAAATGCCATCAATAGTCTAACTCAATAAAAAATTATAGTGGCGATTTGACTTTATTGTTATTATGGCAATGGTATGATAAAATTTCATATATTCATTGACTTATTTAGGTATTTTTTTTTTTTTGTCATATTTAATTAATTATCTATTATGAAATAATAAGATTGTATTTTTTAACAAAAATTTTCTAACTTTGAAGCCAATTTTATCGAATCTTATTGAATACTAAATATTATTCAAATTAAAAAAAAAAACGTAGTAATAAATAGATGTTACGCTATCAAAATAAGTTGTATAAAAAAAAATAATTTTTTTAAGTTCCATTAGAACTGTGTATGTCTGTATTTTATTAATTATATTCTTATTAATGTAGACTTGATGAAAACTAGAAATTAATATTCATCATTACAACGATATTTTTTTAATAATTTTATCTTTTATTTTCATGTAATTTTAAATATAGTAGACACACACACATATACCTATATATTTGAGAATATCTGATAAATATTATCAATCATTATTTCTATATAAAACTGCATTTTTAAAATCACAATATTATTGTGAT
This sequence comes from Lysiphlebus fabarum, assembly GCA_011426435.1. Lineage (NCBI taxonomy): Eukaryota > Metazoa > Arthropoda > Insecta > Hymenoptera > Braconidae > Lysiphlebus > Lysiphlebus fabarum. The sequence goes on from WSYQ01000114.1 coordinate 993, forward strand.
ATTGTTCCATATTAAAAACAATAAACAAATAAATAAAAAAAATTATTAATTGCTTAAATTGTTTTTTTTTTTTTTTTAAAAAAAAAATCAAAATATTTATACACTTATGTCATCTTGCTGCTTTTGTAGTTGTCATCAAAAAAAAATAATAAAACAAAACATTTACAATCATTGTTTTGTAAATATTAAGATTAAAAAAAAAAAGAAATAATAAAGAATGAAACAATGAAACGAATCGTTAAGTTTAAAGGAAGAATATATACAATTATCAAATTTAAATTGAATTAAATAATATAAAATATGCAGCTATCTTAAATTTATTTTTTTTTTACATAATATTATCAACTTTTTAATATTATTTATCTCATATCTTTTTTTTCATTATTATTTATCTTTTAATTTTAAACATGTCATTATTATTTTTTCAATAAAAAGTGAAAATTATATTATTGATTGACAGATTTTTTACAAGACAGAACATTTTTTAATTGGATTCATTTTTGATCCAAGTGGACATTTAAAATCATCTGCAAATTCTACTATATTAGATAAACTACCAATAACACGATATTTAAAAGGTAAATGTTCTTGAGCAATATTTAATTGCATAATTGGTAGAGTAGTTTTTTCACGTAATGAATTTGCATAACTTATCCAAAACAATTGTTTTGAAGTGTATTTTAAACCATCAATTATTTCATCAGTATTTGATAATTCTTTATAAGCTCGATAAGCAACTTTTATTCCATTATTATCAGCAATGTTTTCACTTTGAGAAATTGCTCCATTTAACTAGAAAATAATTCATTTTATTTTAAATAAATATAGTTTTAAAATAAATAAATACGATATGTATGATAATGTAAATAATTACTTTTGGTCCATTTTCAAAGAGTGTATAATTATCATATTGTTCAATGATACATTTAGACTTGTTATGAAAGTTATCTTTTGAATATTTTGTCCAAAAATCATTCAAAAGAATGCCATTATTTTTTGATGTAATATCAAATATATGTGAAATTTCATGTCCTATCATGTAACCCAAAGCACCATAATTCATGTAGTTTGGTTTTTCAGAATCGAAAATATAACTCTTGAGCAATATATATGGAATAACTGAAATAAATCAATTGAATTTTTTATATAATTAAAAAAGTATATCTAAATCATAATAATAATATAAAAAGTTAAAAAAAAAACATACCAATTGAATTTGAAGAATAAACAAAAAATGGATATATTTCAACTAACATTTTTGATCCAAAAAAAGTCCAAATATTTTCATTATTATATGTCAACTTTTTATTTTGATTGAATAAATCTATTCGAGCAATTGCATCATAATATTCTTCATCTTCAAATAATTCTAAATTATTATAATATTCAACAATTTTAGAACTATTAATGAATTCATTAATATATCCAATTTCATAATTAGATAATTTAATTTCTCTTGTAATTCTATTTTTTGTTTTATTATCAATCCAATCAGCTTCTTCAATTATTTTAAAGTATTTTTCTTTAATATTTGATATCATTTTTTCAATATTATTTTTGGCAATTATCATAGAATTATTATAATTTTGAATATAAATAGCTCCAATTGCAATTGGTAATTTTTCCATAACAACATCAACACAACTTTTGCTTTCTAAAGAATTATAATTGTTTTTATTATTTTCAATATGTTTCCACATAATATAGTTTGCCAATGTTTTTTTATTTGTTGAATTTACCAAGCTTGATAATTTTTTCATGTAATTAAAATTATTAATAATAATATTTGTTGATAAATCAACTGGTGAACCATGGAGATAATTAATATATTCATTCCAATTAAAAAATGAATAATTATTTGTTAATTCTTTGAGTGTCATTTCAACTTTATCAAAAGTTGGATCTAATTTTTGTTCTGTTGAAAGTCTTGAACGACCAAGCTCAATCTCAAAATTAATAATTTCATTAAGATCTTTTCTGTATTTAGTATTAAATGCCCAAGCATGTTCATTAATTACAACATTGATCATATTATTGTAGTAATTAATTACATTAGTGTTATTACGACCTTCAACAAAATCTTCTACACTTAAATCAGATGGATATGGCTCTACTATTATAGAAGTATAATCAATACTTAAAGAAAACTCAAAAAAATAATTTTTCCATTGTGTTGTATCACCAACTTTAAATATAGTTTTTTTAAAATTAAATGCATTTTTGTTCCATTTAGATCGTTTGAGAATCGGCCAGCCTCCACTTGCTTCCATTGAATCAATATGTATATCATATTCTTTATCAGTACATACTGTGTACAAAGTCTTGGCAAGTTTTAAGTAGTTAAACTCATCAATTGAAATATCTTCTTCAAGTGTCATTTTAATTTTATCATGAAAATTATTATTTGTGCTCATAATGCTATTTATTTCATTAAAATCATCAGTTAATTCAGTGGAATTTAAAATACCTCCACAAGCAAATTTATAAAAGTCATCACAAGGCTCAACACTTGGATCCATCCATTTTAAAATCTGAGAAGCTAAATATCCAAATAAATTATTTTTATTAGTTTAATAGAATTATTAAATATTATTTGATGATAATTTAATATTAAAAAAACTTTTTTAAATGTTTAATTTAAATATAATTTAATAATAATTATAATATATTTTTTTATTCGTACCAGTATCATTACAAGTTGGTGTGACACAAACATCAGAAGACAATTGTTGGCTACCTTTAAACATTAAAAAGAATTAAATTAAATTATAATTGAAATAACAGCTTTAAAATAAATATAAATAGTTATTCAGACATGAAAATAAAAAACTTAAATTAAAACCACCAATTTTAATAATTTTTTTGTCAATCACTTACCAGTAATGAGGCAATGAAAGATCAACAGAATCACAAATACTGGCTTCTTCATTTTCAAGAAGTCTTCACAAGTTCCACTCGTTGACAATTTTATTTTTTTAATAAATTTTAAAAGACTTTGTAACTTAATATACAATAAAATTTGTTTGCGTGTATTAAAAAAAATCATAAGTGCCAGTGATATTTTTTTTGTTAAAAAAGATAATAAAATATATTTTTTCATTTCCTCAACTGATAACAAACGAATTAACCAAGCAGCCAAATGAAGAAAATATATATTTAAATATAATTATAACTTTAAAAACTATTAAAATTTATTTATTTTTTATTACTAACGTCATTTAATTTTTTTTTAGAATTAATATCATTATTATTAAGTAAATTAAAGAACAAAAATAAAATTTAAAAGATTTGTTTTTTTTTTTAAAAGCATCAATAATTAATAACATAGTTTAAACAAATATAATTAATATAATAAAAATTATACAAATTATCTTTAAATAAATAATTTATTCTTTATTTTAAATTAATATATTTTTTTTTTTATTATGATCATCAATGCTTGAACTATCTCAATGGATAACATTTGTACAAGACATACTTGAAGATTTATTATTTTTTTTCTTTTTAAATTTTAATTTACAATAAATTTATGAAGAAAAATTAAATATACTTTAAAATTATACAGACAAATATAATTTACAACTATAACTTATTAATTAATGGAATTTTTTTTTTTGATGCATTGATATTAATGCTTTATTTATAGAATATTATTTATTTGAGGTTTATGTAGATGTTTTATTCATATCTATAATAAATTTCTAATTATTATTTTTTATTTTTTTTTTCAGTCAACAATAATTATTTCATAACAATAGGAACCAGCCCATTTTTCATCCCATTCATTTAATTTCATATAATATATATAATTTCATTAATTTCAACAGTTAACATTTAATCAATAAATCTATGAAACAATATTAGTTATAATTTTGTGTAGCAGTTTGAATAAATGCTCATGTTTAAAATATACATGTGTAAAATTAAATAGTGCTACTAAACGAGTAATTTGTTTCTTTTTTTAAATTCTACTCGAAAAGTTAAGGAAGTGTTTTTCTTATTATCTCAGAGAGTATTAAATTAATATCATTTATTTGTAATTGATGAATTTTTAAATGAAAAATATATAAATGATAATGATAAATTAATTTTTTAATGAATTTATTATATTGTGCTTTACTCTATACTGCGTTTATATAACAGCGGTCATTTGTCATTTAAGATTTATGCACTAATGATACTATTGTTTTTTGATAACTCTTCAAACAAATAAGTACATATATATATTTTTTTTGTTAGTCAATTTTACAGTAAATATTATAACAGTTATGTACAATAATTTTATTAATTTATGATTAGGCCATTTCTACTCTTGATTGAGTTAATATGATAGTAAAATAGATTTTCAACAAATACTACTAATATATATATATATCTATTTTTTAATGGAAAATAATTTTTTTTTTCAAAATTGGGCCCTTTATTAAATAAAGTCTATACAGTCCCGAAAAAAAAAAATAAATAAATAAATAAATAAAGATTTTCCAACTTTTTAATAACACATTTAAACATATGCTGGTGATAAATTTAATGTAAGTCTTGATATAACATTATTTCTTATTATTTGACGTGTACTACGTGATGATTTAATAATTTGTTTAACCATAATACGACAATCATAACAAACAACCATTGATACACCACGTATATGTTCAGCTGGTGTACGTTGTTCATTACAACCAGAACCTAAATTACCAATAGCACTTGATGTCATACGATTTGGACTTTTATTAATTTTTGAATATATTTTATTTTTATCAAAATATGTATCATCTTTTTGTTCATGATAAATTGGTGTTGTACCAGTTGTAAGACTACCAGATGGTGTACAATGATTTGGTGATGATGAAGGAGTTAAATTATTTAATTCACGTCTTCTATATGCTGGTGATGCTGGTGCTGAACCAACACTACCACCATTTCTTGACCATTGATTATTTTTAATATTTGTATCTGTTTCTGTTGGTGATAATAATGCTGGTGATAATAATACAACAGGTACATGAGCAAATTGTTCAGTTGGTATTCTCATTTTTGAATAACATTTAACACATACAGTTCTTTCACATAATCTACAACGTTGTCCCCATGGTCCCCAAAAACCAAAACGTGTTTTAAGACATAAAAAACATACACGTCGTTTTTCAACATCTTCTTTAACTCTACCTTCAACTGGTAATGACTCTAATTCAGCTTTTGTTAATACACTACGTATATGAACAATTTCTTCAAGTGTTAATGATAATCTTTCATCTAAAAACATATCACCAAGTGATGGTCTTTGATTTATTGTTTCTTTTTTATCATTTAAATTATCATTTGTTGTTGTTGTTGACGATGATGATGTTACTGTTGGTAAATCAATTGTATTATTATTTATTAATTTATTTTTAATATTTAAATTTGAAGATGAAAAATTTATTTTCATACTATGCTCTGAGCCAATAACTGTACGTTGACGATTTTGTATTCTTGTTCTTGGTATTGGTGGTGTTTCTTTAAATGGTATAAATGATGCTATATTACCAGAATTTGAATGTTTACGAATTGCTGCACGTCTTGATGGACATTGGGTTGCTAAATCATATGATTCAAGTTGTGCATCACAAAATCTATGATATTCATTTCTTGTTAAACGTAAACCACCAGTTTTTTTCCAAGGATTTGCTGAACTTTTATCATCATCATCATCATCATCATCATCATAATTATAATCTTTATCATTCATATTATACTTGTTTTCATCATGTAAACAATTTGATTTAATATTTTTTTTTATATTCATTTGAGGCTCATCATCTTCAAATCTTGTAACTGTATATTCATCATCAAGATCATCGTCATCTATATCATCATCACCACAAAATTTTAATCGAAAATCTACAGGAATTATTTTTTTTTTTTGGTTTATCATTTCGGTATCAGTCTCTGAATCTTCATGATAAACAGTATCTAAAATTTAAAAAAAACATACATTTTTTTTTTTTTGTAAATAATAAAAGTTTTAAAAAAAACAATAAAAAATACATAAAAAAATTTATAAATTGATAAAAGTTATAGATAAACAACACATGTCATGTTTACACATTAATAATTAGTATTCCTTTTTTTTTTTTGTTCATTTCTATATCTATCGAAATTAAATCGATAATTTTATTTTACATTTTATAAATTAATTGATAGACGTAAATTTAAGATGTAAATATAAAAGATAAAAATAGAATAGTTAAAAATAATAATAAACTATTTATAGATTTAGATGTAAGTAATTTTTGTTAAGCAATTTTCAATGGAAATTATTAACCTGGTTATTATTTATGAAACTTACTATTATAGATTTTAAAATCTTTTGTATTGGTTAATGATGTTTTAGTACGTGGTCGTGGTTGAGGAACAGGATGAGATTCTTGACCTTCTTGTTGATGCCATTGAGCTGCAACATCTTGAGCTGGTTCTTGTACATGTTCAACCTGGGCTGGTGGTACTTCTCCAAGAACAATTCTTCTTGCTTCACCACCTACTGCTAGTAGCATTTTTTTTTTTTTTTTTTTTTTTCAAACGTGTTTATTTATTTACTTTTTATTTCATATAAGTATATTATTTTTTATTTTATTTTTTTACGTCATAAAGTCAACATAATCACTTTTTTCATTTTGTTTTAACGATCGAAATTTCATATTATTTTTTTCTTTTATTTTAGCAAAGTAAATTTACACTTTGATATTTCAATAGACTTGAATAATTCATTTAATATTCATTAAAAATAATTAAAAAAAAAACAATTTTAAAAGTTTGGAAATTATTTTTCTTTTTTTGATTATTGAAAATACAAAAATAATTTTTGTGGTATTTTAAAATTCATTTATAATTTCTAATTAAATAAATATATTGGAAGCTGCTGCATGTACCAAAAGTATGCCCAAGTCGAATTACTACTACTTTTTTTTTTTTTTATGATAAAATTATTGATCGTTGTTGCAAAAGGTTCTCAAATATATATTCTTATAGGATTGGCAAGTTGAGTCATGAAATTCAAAGGCGCATTCGAAATAATAGCACATGCGCGTAAAGAAAATAATTTTTTTAATGTTTACATGACATATGCTTTGATTAAGTTATTGATAAGAATAAAAAAATAAAATAATTGCATTTTATAAATAGTTGAAATAGATTTTTAAATCACAATTGTTCTAATTGTATAATACAATGTGATTTTTATTTTTAGAATTTTTTTTTTATTCAGCTATAAGTTTTTATTATTCTACTGAATTATAAAATGATAACTCACCTATTGGTTTTCCATCAAGACTTGATTTCAAAGGCTTAGGATGTTTTCTAATGCTTTCCATTAACAATTCTCGAATAGTTGACTGTGATTTTTTAGGAGCTAATTTTCTTTCAGATGCCTTTAAACATAAAAATATAAACATAAATTATTTTAAACAAATAAAATTAAACAAACTATATTAATTATTTATTTTTAATTCTTTTTGGTTTTAACAAATTAGTTTAAAATAATAATTATTTATTATTAAATTAAATATTAAAAATTTTAAATACCTTTTTTAAAGGTGGTCGACTTCTGATAAATTCCAAAATTCTATCATGTGCATCTTTATTAGCACCATGTGATTGTTTTGGAGTTTTTCTAAGATTATATTTTCTTTCTCTTATATCATTCATAAGAATTTCATATGGTGTTAATTCAAATTCACAATTTTTATTTTTACTTAAACTACGTTTTAATAAATTTTCTTCTACTTTTTTTAATTTTATTCCATGATGTAACTCTCCAATAACTTGAACCCAAAATCTAGCCTGTAATAAAAATTTAAATTTTAAATATTAAAATAAAAGTAAATTTTTTTTTTTTAGGTATATATATTATTTTTATTTTTGGCAATAATTAAAATTAAGTGATCAACGATAGACCTACTTGTATTGCCCGCCAAATCCTCAAATCAGTCTGATTAAAAAATAAAAAAAAATATAAAAATTCAAACAATTAAATAAATATATATTTGTAATTGAAAAAAAAAAAAATTACCCAATCATCAATATTAAGAACATCAAGATGTTCAGTTGATGAAACTCCAATTCTATTATTTGTTGTATCATTTTGTAATTTTTTTAAATTTTTTTGAAAACGTTCAGCTGCAACTTTATTTAAAAATTCAGTTAATTCAAGTGCTTCATTAACAAATGCTTGAATAACAGAACGATAATGTATATCAGCATATTCATCAGTTGCATTAATTCTTTTATTACAAATCTAAATATAAAAATATAACGTAGACAAATAATTTGCCTATCATCAATCTTCATTATTGATATTATTATTATATTAATTATTTATATATAAAATTAATTAAATAATTATTTACCTTAATTATATATCTGAGAGTATAATTATCATGATTATTAGTAGGAATAATATTATCATGAATATCATCTCCTTCATTTTCTAAATCTCTACCAATACCTTCATCATCAGTTTCATGAAGTCGTTCTTCTGGTTCATGTTCATCATCACAATTTGTCATTGTATTTATTAAATTTTTTAAATCAGGTGACAAACATCTTTCTTGATTTAAATCTAAACGAAAATCTAATGCTTTGTATAATAATAATCCAAGAGAAAATACAACTTTTTTTTCAGATGAATAAGTAGTTGTTGAATCTTAAAAATAAGAAAAACAATGTTTAAAAAAAAAAAGATTTATACTTTATGTATTTAAATATTATGTTACTTACCTGTAAATATATCAAGTGATACATGTCCATCTTTGTGTAATATTATTTCATTAAGATTTGTTAATTCTTGAAGAAAATTTGATGGAAATTCAGATAAACATTTTGCTGTTTGATGACATACTGCCCATGTTTGATCTTGTCCAATTGGCCCATCCAGTGTTTTTAATGTATTTTCAAGACTTAATGTATCATTTTTTAACTTACAATTAATATGCTTATTTCTTTTTGAATTTATTAATTTTTTATCAACTGATAATTCATCATTATTTTCACTATTCATATTTGTTTAAAAATAATATTAAAATTTAATTGTTTTAATCCTATATTATAAATTTTTTATTTAATGATGAATGATAACAACTATGAGTAAATGTCATTTAATTATTAACTATAGGTATAATAAAACTTTTCTAATGTTTTACTTGTTTTTTTTTTTATACAAAATGAAACACCCCTTTTGTCTATTTTGCTATTTTATGTCAATAAATACATATGCAACAAAAATAGAACTATGATTCTATGCAATTCTATGAAAGGGGTGACAATTATGGTGGATATTCATTAAAATTATTCTTGGCGATAATCTTTAAGATAGCGTTTCCACTGCCAAAATACAAATTTTTTTTTTTTCCAAATAATCCGTAATAAATGTAATTAAATGATATTTAGATTTATTATCTTAAAATAATAAAAAATCTATAATATTAGTATGATAAATTTAAATAAATTATTGTTCATGTAATTAGTTGTTAAATTTAATCAAACTCACTACTTAAAATACTAGGAACTTTTATGTTTTTACTCTTTCTGTAATTGATGTTTTTCAAATTTTATCATTTTGATTTATCATTATTAATTTGTAAAATTATTACTGATTTTATAAATAATTTTTTTTTTTATAAATTAATATATATATCTTCATTAAAATATACAGTATTTAAATTATCATATTTTTTCGCGCTATTGGTGCGGCCATTTGCATTAGCTTCTTTACTATAAACACTGAGTGCAGCACTCTCCAGGCCAGATTTAAAAAAAATGTATTAAAAAAAAACAATTAAAAACAAATTTACATTTGTAGAAAAAAACAAAAACAAACAAAGATTTTATTTTTAAAAAAGTAAATAGAATGTTATCACTAATCACTATGAGTCAGTTAGTTTATGTACGTATATTAAACTTGACATTTGTGTGTGTTTAAAATTTTAATTTTATAACCAACAAGATGAAATGGTTATTATTATATTGTATAATATTTTTTTATCAATGTTTATGTATCAAAACAGGTATGTTTATTAATTTAAAATTATAAATCCTATATGTTATATTTTTTTAAAATTAAATTCATGAAAATTGAACTACAATGACAGTGTTGATGAAACAAAAATTAAAATAACAAAATTGTATTATTGACAAGTCAGTTGTCAGTTAATTTTTTTGTTGATGTTTGAATATATATTTTAAATAATAATAAAGATAATTAATTATAAAATATAATATTTATTTAAAAAATTGCAGCTGGAGAAATTGAAATACTTGTCAATGTCAATGATACAGCTGATTTTTATGTTGATAAAGTTTTGAAAGGTGTGATAAGTCGTTGTGAAGTACAACAGTTGTCTGCAGCTCATAGAAGACTTAGAAATAGTTATATTTTGATAGAAAAAAGTAATTGGACAAAGACAGATTATACAAATGTTAGAAAATATTTTGAATTAATAGATTATTATGAATCATGCTCATTTTCATTATCACCATTTCCAATAGAATTTTATGGACGTTGGAATGTTATTACTACTTATATTGATTAAAATAAACTAGTCAATATTAAACAGGAATATTTTCCACCACTATCTTCAATGGTAATTAATAAAAAAATAACTATAATACATTTTATAAATTTATTAATAAATACAGTATTTTTTTCAGACACATAATCAACATCCAGATGTTTATTTTGAAAATACAAGTAAATTATTTTAATCTATTTAAAATATACATAACATCATAGGATAATTTTTAACAACAATTATTGTTTCTTATTTATTTTTAGCAAAGAGTAATAATAAAATGCTTCATGTTGAATCAAATCCAATAACTTAAAGTTATTACAAATAATAATAAGTATCACTGAAAATGGAATATGGAAACTTAGATGTCAATCATTGACTCCAAAATTGATATATTCAATAAATTTTGCTGTTACAACTTGGAGTTAATTACGTTTTTTAATTAATTAATTTATTCATATATTTTAATGAATATTTTTTTAATTTTTATTTATTTTTACAGTTTTAAAGTTGATGATTCACTTGAAGAACATGATGCATCAAGAAAAAATAACAATACATGTCAACTTCGATTTATTTATTGGCAAAATTCTGGTGTTATATCAGATTATGGTATATGGAAATGTTGTGTTAGTATTATCAATAGTCTTGATAAAGAAATTTGTCGTGACATTGAACTACCTGATGAAATGTATCATCCTCCAGAAAAAATAAAGTATGTATATTAATTGGAATTGGAATTATTTTATTGTTTATTTTTTATATTATATTTTAAAAAAATATATCCAAATGGTTTATTAAACGGAAAATGATCTAAAAAATTAACAAGACAGTCAGAGACATTCAAGACGATCAAGATCAGTTGATCATCGAAGACAAAGATCAACAATTCGTCAGAGACCGACAAAATCAACAGATAGAAGATTAGTAGTTGATGGAAATATATTAACACCAGCTTCAAAACGATTATGGTTGCGGGGAGATGATCCATAATTTATTGTTGCTTTTATTATTAAAAATAAACAAGAATCTTGTTTATTTATAATTTAAAAAATATATAAGCCTGATTTATGAACAAATAAATAAATCACAATAGCCAGTATAGATTATATCCCTTCAATTGACTTGATTTTTGTCAAAGGGTAGAAAAGTTTACCCAACTATATTCTGGAATAATTGATCTCAATTTACGATGGATATACAGTCATCTTGACTTTGAGATGAATAAAAAATGGATAATCTTGTTAGTGTGTATAAAACTGATTGCTGAATTTATTTTATTTTATAAAAGTTATTAATAATTAAAATTTATATTTATTTATAAATAAATATATAATAAAATTGCGTGTAAAAAAATTATCAAAGAGTAACAAATGTTTTAAGTATATAAACAAAGGGTAGTGTATATAGCTGTTCAATTTAACTTTTACTGTGACATACTTGGTAAATAGTAGTATTGAATTTTGTTAAATTCAATGTAATTTCTTTGGCAAACAATTCATGAACATGTTATAAAATCAGCTCTCGCCCGTTAGAAATGGTAAATATATATTACGAGACAAAAAGAATTAGGGCGGCAAATTAGGGAAAATACAAGGGAGACGAAAGTTTGTAGGCAATCAGAACCAATGTGATTATCGTAACAAGAAATTCAATTATTTATTCATTCCTCTATCTCGAAATTGGTTTAACTGATCATTTAATTTGGTTGCGCAGTAATTGGCACGTTTAGAATTGTAAAATACTGTTGTATAGAGAAAGCAATGATATACCTAGCTGTGCAAGAAGGCGTGGTGACCATATATATATACAAATCGCCAAACAGGATCATCATGGAGAAGAGAGATAAAGAGCAAGTTTAACTTAATGATTACTTTGTTTAATCTCGTTATATGATGATAAAATTATCATCAAATGATTTTATATTTAAATGTTAATATACATACAATTGTCTTTAATTAAATATTATATTTATATAATAATATTATGATATAGAAAATAATATAATTACAATTTTATAAAGAGCTTATTAATAGCAATGATAATTAACACATTGTATATACAGAGCTATCTATTAATTATCAAATATTTTTAAGATCAACTTAACGATAAGATATATTTTTATTCTTCTGATATATGGATACAAGCGATATATCGTAGCGAATAGTCAATTTTACAATGATTGTTTGAATTTTTTGAGCCATGTAGCAGAAATTTCAAGTTGATTGATTTATCACCAAAGTATTGATATATTGTTGCAGAGTTGCAATGCTGTTTTATCAAAATCAAAACACAAAAAATAGAAAAAATATATGTTGCTAGCGTCGGCAGAAAAAAAAACAAACCTACTAAAACAATTTTTTTCTTATACATGTTTTTAGAAATTATACATTAAAAAAAAAAGGATAACTTGTATTTGAAAAATAGTAAATAAATAAATAACAGTTATTTCATTAACAGTATATGACAAAATCTGAAAATATCTCATTCCAGCAAATTTTCATGCGTTAGTATATATACGATAGTAAAATAAAGAGGAAAGAGACGCAACCAAGGAGGCGTTTACGCGAGTAAATGAACATAGGGTGGTTATTTTGGGTAACGCCTCTTCAAAAAGAGTAGATTTTCTATTGGATAGCGTGTAAATGGCGGCATCCTGGATATGTAGTAGTGTGACGGTTTATCTATCAAGATTGTAAGTGTTTATGTGAAAAACGTTAAGTTAAATGCTGATAAATCTAGTCTCTGACGATGGAGCAACTAGCTCAGTTCGTTTCAAAGAGCTTTGATCATAAGGCAATTGTGGATTGTGAATCGAAAAAAAATAGTGCTATTACTACGGATAATAATTCTATTACTACGACAATAAGTTCAAATGATACAACTACAACAACTACAACAACTACAACTACTTCTACTTCAGCTAGGACTATAATTACACTTAGTGTTGCTCATCTTATTGGAAAAATTAAAGATTCATCAAATGATGATTGTACGAGTATAATTTGATTTTTATTTTTTTAATTGTTATACTAACGGCAAAATTTTTATGATTTAATTAAATCAAGTTATTATAATTATATTGGTTGAGTAGTGGTGCAGTAGAGGTGTCAGTGTAATGTAATATATATGAGGTGGAAATTGTTCGAAATAATTGCGTTTCGATTGGGATTTTTTTTTCTAGTTGGAATTTTTTATTTTGATTTTTTTCTAACGTAACACATAATGTTCAAAAATCAGTTAAATTATACAGTCAAAATTTCTCTGACCATCTCTTCAAACCTTGAATGAATATTTCGATTTTTTTTTTCTATAAGCACGCATATTGTTAGATTCTCGTTTGATGCTAGGTGTATCAACTATTTTAAAAAATACATTCTCGTTACGAATTATATTCACTTATTTTTCATATTTTTTTTTTTAGATATAATTCCAAACGTATCAGATCAGTTACGGGATGTTGAACCAAAAAAAATTACAGAAGAAGAAATTGATAATCAACCAAGTTCACCAGAGACTGAAGTAAAACTTCAACCAGAAAAATTTTCAATTATTCCAAAACATTTGGAAAATTCAAAAAAAGAAAAAACAGATAAAATTATTGGAATTGTTGTTTCAAAAAGAGCACCAAAACTACATTGGTCAACAAAAAATTTACGTGAATGCAGTCTTTCTTTACAATCATCTAATCATGCAATTGATGATTCAACTATTGGTGAAGAAAATGTGAATCGCAGTGTATTAAATGATGGAAATTCCAATAGTAAGCGCATAATATACTCAGTGGATTGATCATAAGTTATTTCTCTGGATTTTTATCATTCAAATAAGATAAAAAAAAACCTGAGAATATTTAACCATATAGTGATTTTATTTTGTTGGTTGCAGCAGGTAACAACGATCGATCAATTGGAATTGACAATTCTATGAGTAATGGTAAACAGCGACGATCAAGAACAAACTTTACTCTAGAACAACTAGCTGAGTTAGAACGTCTTTTTGATGAGACCCACTATCCTGATGCATTCATGCGAGAAGAATTAAGTCAACGCTTGGGACTATCAGAAGCCAGGGTACAAGTTTGGTTTCAAAATAGACGTGCTAAATGTCGAAAACATGAGAGCCAGCTTCACAAAGGTAAATAATTATTAAACAATTTATAAATCACAATCTTTTTAGCAAAGAACTGGATAGATTTATTCAAAGGACAATAATTTACGCTCGATTACCCAAATAAATAAACGCACATACGCAATTTAACTAATGGAGGGTTACTTTTTCCACCCTCCATATCTCTATCAACACTTAAAACATCTTATAGATTCTCAACACTAGGTAGCTGACGGTGCTTAGCTTCAGTATCATATATAATATTATAGAAAAAAATTTTTTTTTAATTTTTCTTTTCAGGAATATCTAGCGGAATTATATTAGCACCTAGAAGTCAATTAACTGCACTTGAACCTTGTCGTATATCACCTTATCTTCCAGCTTTACGTCTACATCCATCAATTTCATCATCTAATTTTAACTCATCAAAACCACACTTAACTGGTTCAGCATTTGATCCTGCAGAACTTCACTACACTATTAATGGAGGTCCATTTGGTGTAACTCCAACAACTCCATCTTTTACACATCATTCACTTGATTTAGCAGCATCTTTAGCTGCTGCTTCTGCACGATCAAAAAATAGCAGTATTGCGGATTTAAGACTTAAAGCTCGACGGCATCAAGAAGCTTTAGGTCTTGATAGTCCAGCATAGAATTGATAAATAATTTATTTGTTATTTTTTTTTCAATATACATGTATAGCTATTTTATCAATTTATTTGTTTTGTATATTTTTTAAATATATATATTATATAATACTAATTGTGATTTTTGATGTTTTTATTATACAAATAGTATTTACAATTTAGTGAAAATTTATCATTAAAAATATTTGTATAGCATCATTTCGTAACCGTCCAATTTTTATTTAATTACATTATGTTAAATGTCTTTTAAAGAAATACTTAAAATGTTAAATAATTATTTTTATTTGTGTTATACGATGTTTTGATAATCAAGTAGAAATTTATGTTCATTATTCTTTAATAAATTCTTCTTGATTATAATATTTAAAATAAATAATAAAACATCGTGAGAAACAAAATCAAAGTATATTGCTGTAATAAATATTGACCATATTTTAAATTATAATTTAATATACATAATTTTATGTCATCAAATAGCCATTATTTAATTTTTAAGAAAAAGAAAAAACAATTAGTATTATTTAAAAAATTTATGAGATATTCTTTCATCAAATTTCGATATAAAATCATTTTTTAAAAAAATTAGAATATTTTGAATAAAATATATAATAAAATTTATTGTAAATGGGCTCAAGATTTTTAATAATTCAAACTTTTTTTCCATTAATTTTTTTTACTATCTACGCAATGATTAAAAAATAAATTAAATTTTATTTTAATCAGATATAAAATATCAATGAGCCTTGATGAAAAAAAAATAAAAAAATAGATGAATATTTAAGGACATTTTTAATTTGTACATACAATATGTGGTTATATAACCCATGACAAATGGATACAAGTAGAAACATTTGTAAATTGAGGAAATGGTTGGTTCGTTCAGCTTGATTTTGAGGCAACACTGGGCACATTGGGAGAAGGGTACTAATGCAATAACACAACACCATGTGGATAAATCAAGCAGTGAACCGACAAGCAAGCATTTCAGTGAATCAAGCCCGGCTTTTTGCTGTCAACTAACTGGTACTGTATATTGAATCACCAACCAACGTAATCGTGTTACCAAGCTTTCCACTTTCTAGTCTCTTGGGTACCATTATATGTATACGCTTCTCTCATTTTATATATGTATAAACTGTCTTGCAAATATTATCACAAAACAGTCCCTGTTAGATGACTAATGCGCAAATTAGTTTTCTATTTTTTTTTTTTTTTTTTTTCTTTTTATTTTCATATGATAGTACATGTATTTACAGTTGAAAAAATAAATGTACTTTATATGTATACATGGGGATATAAAAAAAATTTATTCAACTGTAATAATTGTGCCAAAAAGCAATTCAACTTGTATGACAATGTCAAAAGTCAAAAAGTCAGTACTTGGCTTGTGTATATCGAATTGTCTACATCAAAAATTTACTACTGTTATATTTTTATTATTTTTTTTTCGATTTGTAATAAGGGGTAAATATGAAAGGTCAGTTTAAAAATAGCTGCTCAATAAAACTAGAATTAGATGAGACAAATTTCTAGCTACATGAAATTTTGTGGGTTTCTTTTTTTTGCTATCATGGTTTGTGATATGTTGGAATAGTCAATATACAAATTGGCATTTATCACAGACCGTAATGGCAACTACTTTTTGACTTGATAATTTATTTTGAATAATAAACAATATACAGTCAACAAATAAAATCAAAATTTATTACAAAAATAAGTTTACATTTGAAAAAATACAAGAGCTTGTGGAAAAATATATTTACCAAAGTTCCATGAAATGTAATAATTTTTAAAATGATTTTTTATTTGCCCGACGGTTAGCGAAAATTATTTCTATTCTCTGTCGATTAAACCACAAAAAATATATAAAAATTATCATCTAAAAAATATAATTATCATAATCAATTTATCCCTCTTCATATTATACGTAAAATTTTATTTTTAAATATTATTCTTTTTACTACCAAAAAGTTACTCTTACATATTGAACAATGAAATATCCAAATCGTGACTGTATATATGTAAATGTAAAGTCTAGAGAAAGAAAAATAAATTTACTTCCTTAAAGTGTAAAAAAAAAAAAAAACAGAATAAATATTCGTAGCTTTTTTTTTTTTTAATCCAAGTTTAAAAAAGTTTTTTATTGCAAGAAAATTGCGAGTCATTTGGATCAGCTCCCAACTACCCTCAAATCAAGTGCTCAAGGGATACTAAGACTTTTTTTTTTTTCATCACGTATATTTTCTCCCTTTTAATATTTTATGGCTTTTTGTTTGAAAAAAAATAAAGAAGAAAAAATAGATATATAAAAAAAACGTTGCAATTATACATCGCATATAGAAAGTATATAGAAATTCAAGTTAAAGATATACCATTACAATAAAATAATACTGCTTGACAAGGGATTCTTTAGGACTATTAATTAATTTGTCTCGCTTATACTATTGAAGAAATTAATAATGAGTATTTCATCATCGGTATAAATAAGAGTGTTAAATACAAGGGGGATGAATTCATCGACAATAAGACCATTTATAAATTGCACATGGATTATTTCGAGGGGTATTATAAATAAAGATCATAAAATAAAAATAAAAAAAAAAAAATAACGTAATGGTTTTAGAAAGTGCAATTTTGGCCGACAAGCAACCAGGATAAAATTGATAAATAAAATTAAATAAATATATAGGGGTCTTACAAGTGTATATACGAAATATGTTGTGATTTACGTGCGAGTATAAGAAAAAGCGCTTTGGTATTACAAAGTTATACGCTTGTTAAATTAAATAATCATATATGAAATAGTGAATAGTATATATTCTGGTATATATAGATATATTTTTTGGTGGTGGATATAATGGCGCAATGGCAGTCTGGTCCAGAAAAACCCCCACGATATATACAAGGAGGGGTTTGAAGGCGGCTGAATCGAGGCAACCGGGGAAAATGAGACTTCATTTCCCCACCAGATATATCATCGTCTGGCAGTTATATGTGTCATGAATTTTAGATTATGTTTGGATTAAATTAAGCGGCACAAAATGTAGCAATCACTGCATATACAAGGATATTAAAAAATCTTATAGATAAATAAAAATTTCTTGGATTGTTTATTTTTTTATTAATTTATATTTATTATTTTTTGATATAAATATGTATTTTGTATTGTTTTTTAATTTACAATTATAAGGACGATTAAATAATTGCCGTATCTCCGGCAATAAAATTTATAAATATATTCTCATAATACAAATTCAAAATGTATTCAAGAAAAAAAGTCAAATACCTCTTCGGTCGTCATAATCTCTGGATACGAATTCAAAATATTTTCAGAAAAAAAGGTCGAATAACTCTGTGATTATAATGTTCGCCTAATATAAATTCAGAATTCAAAATATCAATTATAGGAAAAAAGCAGCTCTGAATACCTCTCTTCAAGTCATGTTCGCCTAGTATTTTCAACATTTTTTTCGATAAATTTTTAAATAAGTTACTGCGGCCACTATGAAAAATATTGATGATAGAAAAAAACGGGGAACGGCACTGAATACCTCTCTTCAAGTCATGTTCGCCTAGTATTTTCAACATTTTTTTCGATAAATTTTTAAATAAGTTACTGCGGCCACTATGAAAAATATTGATGATAGAAAAAAACGGGGAACGGCACTGAATACCTCTCT
>WSYQ01000115.1:0-18235 GCA_011426435.1 Lysiphlebus fabarum
TATTTTACTCTGTAAGTTTATATGAAATATAAATTAAAATATTTCATATTGATACGCAAATTTAAAAGAAAAATTAAAAAATTAAAAATTTATATATAAATTAAATTAATATAATAAAATTGTATTGGTTTTTTTAATTATGTTGCAGCATCAATTCCAAAATGTGGTGGATGTCAAGAAGCAATATTAGATAGATATGTATTGAGGGTACTTGAAAGGTGTTGGCATGCAAGATGTCTGACATGTCGTGATTGTGGTGCACGTTTAACTGACAAATGTTTTGCTCGTAATGGTCATGTTTTTTGCAAGGATGATTTTTTCAAGTAAGCATCAGTATTTGGTATATATTAAAAATTATTTATATGTATTATTTTATACTTGTACTTATACTTATACTTATATTGTATATATATATAAATATAAAATAATTCAAAAATAAAATTTAAAATAATTAAATTAATAAATTGTTGATTATTTTTTAAATTTTATTTTTAAAACCGACTTAAATGTGTGAATGTAATGTCAAATATTGTGTGTTGTTGGTGTGGCAGACGTTTTGGAACAAAATGTGCTGGCTGTGGCCAAGGATTGGCCCCATCACAGGTCGTTAGAAGAGCTCAAGAATTAGTATATCATCTAACATGTTTTTCATGTGCATTATGTTCACGTCAACTTGATACTGGTGATGAATTTTATCTAATGGAAGATCGTAAACTTGTTTGTAAACCAGATTATGAAGCTAAAGCTAAAGGTAAATTTATTTATAAATTAAAAAAAAAAAAAAACCATTTTAATTTAATATGTTAAATAAATAATTTTAAATTTTTAGAATTAGCTGATGGTGGTAGTATTGATGGTGATCAACCAAATAAAAGACCAAGAACAACAATAACAGCAAAACAATTAGAAACATTAAAACTTGCATATAATAATAGTCCAAAACCAGCAAGACATGTTAGAGAACAATTATCACAAGATACTGGTCTAGACATGCGTGTTGTTCAAGTTTGGTTTCAAAACAGGTAAAATATTATTTTATATATTTTTTTAAATCTTTAATAATTATCTATTATTGATTTTATGATAAAATATATATTTATTTAGGAGAGCAAAAGAAAAGAGACTGAAAAAAGATGCAGGAAGAACAAGATGGTCACAATATTTCCGCAGTATGAAAGGAAATGGTACAGGTGGACATTCACCAAGACATGATAAACTTTTAGATAAAGATGAACTTAAAGTTGACCTTGATTCATCATTTGGCCATCATGGTAAGCATAAAAAAAATAATAAATTACACCCAAGTATATTTTTTTTTTTACAATAATAAAAAAATAATAATAATAAAAATAGTAATAATAAAAAACTTGAATTGAAATTATCTAAAGAAAATAAGTAAAAAAATAAAAATTCAGGCAAACAATAGAGCCTTCTTATAGTTCAGACAGTGAGAGTAAAAATAGAGGGAAGATTTTAGTCTCTTCAAATATTCAGGAGATTGCTCGGCTAACTGCCAGCAAGTAGACCAGAATAGTCCGAGATTTTACAAAGATTGGAGTAACAAAAACAACCATCAAGTGTATATACAATCATGAAACCCATAAGGCTTTTTATTTTATTTTTTTATTGCTACCATGTACCCTTATCAACAAGAATAATTGAAAATTTTTCCATCAAGATTTTTTGTTTTAAAATCTTCTTCTACTTTTACTTCAATCTTATATCAATTTAATCATAATACAATTTTATTTTTTAGTATTTAATAAAACATAGTAGATGACTTTTAACCTTTTTTAATATTTATAACTCTGGTATAATTTAAAAATTTAACAATTTTATGAAACAAAAAAAAAAAAAAAAAAATAGCTAAATGTATTTTTATACATCCTGGTTTTATTTTTATCATAAAGTTTGTTAAATTATTAAAAGCCATTGAATAATGACTTGATAATAAAGGGTGTAAAAGCATAAAATTTATTATTACTATTATTATTATCGATGATGTATTCACCCTGTTTTGTTATCTCGATGTTAAATCTTAAAAACGTTCAAGTTAATGCGCACCCCTTATATTATATTTTATCGGATGAGAATCAAATAATGAACTAATGTAGATGGGCAAGGCTTTTTTAAAATAATAATTTAAATATAATAATTGTGATTAATTTAAATTTTACAGATTTAAGTAATGATAGTTATGGAACAGTTGTTAATATGGGCTTGGAAGGTGATGGTTCAAGTCCCGTTGGTGGTAGTATGGGAAATGGTATTGGTGGACCACCAAGAAGTTACCTAGGTGGATCAACACCACCTTATCTATCAACGTCCAGATCACCGTCCTTACCACCACAATTTCCATATCCATCAGACAATGGACTTTCTGTCTACACTACACTTGGTAAATATTATTTAATTTTTTTTTAAATTATAAAAATAATAGTTTTAAATAAATTTTATTAAATAATAATTATATTTATGGAATTAATAGGTGGACCAGGTGGAATGATACCAGGACCAGCATCAGATTTAAGCAATGAATCAAGTGGTGGTGGTGGTGGTGGAGGTGGTGGTGTTGGTTATCCTGATTTTCCACCATCACCTGATTCTTGGCTTGGTGAACCACCTCAACATCCTCATCATCATCCACACTATTCAACATAACCCATCCGAAAAATTTATCAAACAGCGAGTATCGTCTAGAAATTAAAAAACAATATCTTCATAATTTCTTTGAAGAAATATATAAGAAATAAAATTTTAAAAAAATAACGCCACAATCATCAAGAAATTATTAATTATTTCTCTAGATGGTAATCGACCGTCCCTAGTAAAAAAGAAAAAAATGAAATAAGATAAACAAGAGAAAAAAAAGTAAAATCGTTATCTTGTTGATCAGAAAAAAAAAAAAAAAAAAATAGCTATATTACGTAAAAAATAATAAGCATTAATGAAATCACATTGATATTATAATTAATATAAATATATATTATCTATATATTTATGTACAAGTTCCTCATTTTCCTGTTACAGTTATTGTGATTTAAAAATTATATGTAAAAAAAAAAAATAAGGAACATTAGTTTAGTCTTAATAATAATTTAAACGAAATAATTTAATTATTTTTTTTTTTTCATTTCTTTTAATTATTTTTTATATTTTTACCAATGATTTATTTTTTTCTGCTGGAAAGAATTTGGAATATTGATTATTTTAATTTTGAATTATTAATAACAAATTTATATAAAAATTATTGCTGTGAGACTTGTGAGACAAAAAATGTAAAGTTTTTAAGTATCACATTGTAAATATTTAAAATTAATAAGAACAAAAAAATAATAATTTTTAGATATATCTTTTTAACGGTTTTTTTTTCTCAATAATTTCATTTTAAAAAATTATTTAAATGTGTTTATTTGAAATTTACGACCAAAATTATTTATAATTTATTTACAAAAAAACTATTGTAAATTAATTATCGTGGCAATTAATTATTGAAATATTTTATTTTAATTTTTTTTTTTTATCAAATAAAAATGCTGTCCATTTGTGAAAATTAATGCATTGAAAATTATTATTTAAATATTTAAAAACAAAAAAAAACAAAAATGATTGAATCGTTTTTGTAAATAAACACATTTTGTCAAGAAAAAAAATTTTAAAAATAATACAATATAAATTAATTTCTTATTTAGAAAATAATTAATTAAAAAAAGAGAAATAAAAAAAAATTTGAAGAATGTGTGCAATGTAAAAAGAAAAAAATATTATAATTATTATAAGTCACTGTACATTCCCGTTTAATTAATAATTTTGTTTATATAAATGTATGATTCAAATCAATAATGTAGAACAAGACAAAGATAAATTATTAATTTGACAAAAAAAAAAAGACAAAAAAGTGGAGATTATATAAAGAGAAATAGTGTAACATGTAAAAAGTATGTAATTTTTTCTTTTTTGAATTTATTATTTGGCATTTGTCAAAAAAAAAGAAAAAGAAAATTAATCAACAAATTCTGCACGTGACCTCATCGTGTTCGCTAAAACGTAACAAAAATCAGTTATTACGAATCTTTATATTATTATCTAGTCATCAAGTGATAATAAAAATTTATCATAATCAAAATATTAGTTTTCTATTTTTTTTTTTTTTTTTTTAAATATTTATTGCTTGTAACCACATGATCCTTCATCCTCAATTAATTTTTATAAAAATTTACAGCACAATTTAATCGTTTAAAATTTTGGTGAAAGAAATAATATTTATTCTCTTCTGGTAAATAATATTTTTTGTGGTAACTTAGTTGGTCCGATATTTTTAAGGTGACGTTACTAATAATACCATATTGAATGATTTTGAGTGAATATTTTTAAACTCGATTATGAAGACTAGGTCTCTAGAATTTTATCTAAAAATAGAGAAAGATTAGAAACTAGGATCTTTACCAAACTTATGATTTTCTCAGAATCTTATCCCTCGTCTATTGTAAAAAAAAAATTTACTCAAACTAACAAACTAAGGGAAAAAAACCTGTTACCTGTGTTGCCTCAGTCAAACTTTGACTATTTAAGAGTTAGCTACCTCTATTTTTATTAGTTTGATCGATTTTTATACAGTGAAATGGCTTTTGACAAAATACCCTTGATATTAATCATTACAGTGAGCATTTTTTTTAAAGGTACTGTAAATCATTAAGATATTTATCATTTTAATTTTATAAAAATAATAGCTTCTTAATTTTAATTGAAATAATAATTTTTTTTTTAGTCTCTATAGGCATAGATTTCTCTGTTCGCGAAAATTTTACTGAAAGGTATGGAGCAAAGTTATTAAATACATGTAAACAAAACCAATTTGATCTCAAATTCGAACTCTTACTAAACAATTCGTTGATTGAGCATCAACGTTGTAGAAATGATGCATTTGACAATGCATTGCGACGAGATTTTCATATTAGAGCGAAAAATAATAGAGGTCTAGAACCACGCACTATTCCAATGCAAATAGATCATTATTGTTACGTAATATATGAAATACTAGAATGTCGTGATAAATTGTTTAATGATATTCTGTTTTGTGCCACTAATACATTACTGAAGATTATAAAAATATATACTATAATAGCTTATTCATTCACTAACTATATGTGTTCAGATAATGGAAAAAGAATTGGTGGTAAATAATTTATTTTATTTATATGTATAATTTATAAATTTCTACGTGATCTTTTTTTTTTTTTTATAAATTATATATATACAATTTTTTTCAGCTGTGCTCGAGAATTGGGATTGCATCAATATGACTATGCAAAAATCAAATTGTTCTCATTCACTTTATGATCCACCACTATATCATTCAATAGATGATAGAAAAGAAATGAAGTGAGTAATTTTGAGTATTTTTAATATTAATATTTGAAAAAAAATTTGAAATAAATTTAATTATTTTTGTATACATTTGTATATGAAAATTTTATTTTTATATATTTTACAGATATCATTTAAATTTACAAAACTGTACATTAAAGATTCTTGATCAATGCCCAGGCACAGATCCTGAAATTTCACCATCATCTAGCGCTAGAAAATATTATTCTGATCTTATAATTGACGCAGAAAATTATTCTAACGAGACTTACTGGATTGAAAAAAAAAAAATTAATTATGAAAGTCCTAAACACTGGTATGACATTTTTGTAAATATATACAAATATTTTTTAAAATGTTTAAACTTTATAATAACCATTAATTAATGAATATATAAAACATCAATGAATAATAGAAATATTAGTAAAATATTATCAAATAAAATAATTTGAAAATTAAAACAACAATACTACGACACAAAATGAATTTTCATTTTAAATGTTTATATTTATATATCCTTTTTCCTTAGCTGCATACTTTTTCAAGAAAAATTCGAATACCTCTTCCATCATTATATTCTCCAGATAAAATTCAAAATTTTGTGGAAAAATATTCGAAAAAAAAAAATTCGAATACCTCTTCTGTCATTATATTCGCCTGATCAAATTAAGAATTTAAAAAAAATTTGCAATAACTATTCGGCAATTATAATATAGCCTCCTATCAGGAATGTAATTTTTTTTTTTTAATTTTTAAATGTGTTACTACTGATATTTCAAAAAATTTAGATAATAGAAAGAAGAACAAACAGCGTTGAATACCTCTCCTCTAGTCATGTTTGCCTAGTATTTTTCCGGCTTTTTTCAATAAATTTTAAAATAAGTGACTACGGCCACATTGAAAAATATTGATGATAGAAAATAACGGGGAACGGCACTGAATACCTCTCCTCAAGTCATGTTCGCCTAGTATTTTCAACATTTTTTTCGATAAATTTTAAAATAAGTGACTACGGCCACATTGAAAAATATTGATGATAGAAAATAACGGGGAACGGCACTGAATACCTCTCCTCAAGTCATGTTCGCCTAGTATTTTCAACATTTTTTTCGATAAATTTTAAAATAAGTGACTACGGCCACATTGAAAAATATTGATGATAGAAAATAACGGGGAACGGCACTGAATACCTCTCCTCAAGTCATGTTCGCCTAGTATTTTCAACATTTTTTTCGATAAATTTTAAAATAAGTGACTACGGCCACATTGAAAAATATTGATGATAGAAAATAACGGGGAACGGCACTGAATACCTCTCCTCAAGTCATGTTCGCCTAGTATTTTCAACATTTTTTTCGATAAATTTTAAAATAAGTGACTACGGCCACATTGAAAAATATTGATGATAGAAAATAACGGGGAACGGCACTGAATACCTCTCCTCAAGTCATGTTCGCCTAGTATTTTCAACATTTTTTTCGATAAATTTTAAAATAAGTGACTACGGCCACATTGAAAAATATTGATGATAGAAAATAACGGGGAACGGCACTGAATACCTCTCCTCAAGTCATGTTCGCCTAGTATTTTCAACATTTTTTTCGATAAATTTTAAAATAAGTGACTACGGCCACATTGAAAAATATTGATGATAGAAAATAACGGGGAACGGCACTGAATACCTCTCCTCAAGTCATGTTCGCCTAGTATTTTCAACATTTTTTTCGATAAATTTTAAAATAAGTGACTACGGCCACATTGAAAAATATTGATGATAGAAAATAACGGGGAACGGCACTGAATACCTCTCCTCAAGTCATGTTCGCCTAGTATTTTCAACATTTTTTTCGATAAATTTTAAAATAAGTGACTACGGCCACATTGAAAAATATTGATGATAGAAAATAACGGGGAACGGCACTGAATACCTCTCCTCAAGTCATGTTCGCCTAGTATTTTCAACATTTTTTTCGATAAATTTTAAAATAAGTGACTACGGCCACATTGAAAAATATTGATGATAGAAAATAACGGGGAACGGCACTGAATACCTCTCCTCAAGTCATGTTCGCCTAGTATTTTCAACATTTTTTTCGATAAATTTTAAAATAAGTGACTACGGCCACATTGAAAAATATTGATGATAGAAAATAACGGGGAACGGCACTGAATACCTCTCCTCAAGTCATGTTCGCCTAGTATTTTCAACATTTTTTTCGATAAATTTTAAAATAAGTGACTACGGCCACATTGAAAAATATTGATGATAGAAAAAAACGGGAAGCGGCATTGAATACCTCTCCTCAAGTCATGTTCGCCTAGTATTTTCAACATTTTTTTCGATAAATTTTAAAATAAGTGACTACGGCCACATTGAAAAATATTGATGATAGAAAATAACGGGGAACGGCACTGAATACCTCTCCTCAAGTCATGTTCGCCTAGTATTTTCAACATTTTTTTCGATAAATTTTAAAATAAGTGACTACGGCCACATTGAAAAATATTGATGATAGAAAAAAACGGGAAGCGGCATTGAATACCTCTCCTCAAGTCATGTTCGCCTAGTATTTTCAACATTTTTTTCGATAAATTTTAAAATAAGTGACTACGGCCACATTGAAAAATATTGATGATAGAAAATAACGGGGAACGGCACTGAATACCTCTCCTCAAGTCATGTTCGCCTAGTATTTTCAACATTTTTTTCGATAAATTTTAAAATAAGTGACTACGGCCACATTGAAAAATATTGATGATAGAAAAAACGGGGAACGGCACTGAATACCTCTCCTCAAGTCATGTTCGCCTAGTATTTTCAACATTTTTTTCGATAAATTTTAAAATAAGTGACTACGGCCACATTGAAAAATATTGATGATAGAAAAAAACGGGAAGCGGCATTGAATACCTCTCCTCAAGTCATGTTCGCCTAGTATTTTCAACATTTTTTTCGATAAATTTTAAAATAAGTGACTACGGCCACATTGAAAAATATTGATGATAGAAAATAACGGGGAACGGCACTGAATACCTCTCCTCAAGTCATGTTCGCCTAGTATTTTCAACATTTTTTTCGATAAATTTTAAAATAAGTGACTACGGCCACATTGAAAAATATTGATGATAGAAAATAACGGGGAACGGCACTGAATACCTCTCCTCAAGTCATGTTCGCCTAGTATTTTCAACATTTTTTTCGATAAATTTTAAAATAAGTGACTACGGCCACATTGAAAAATATTGATGATAGAAAATAACGGGGAACGGCACTGAATACCTCTCCTCAAGTCATGTTCGCCTAGTATTTTCAACATTTTTTTCGATAAATTTTAAAATAAGTGACTACGGCCACATTGAAAAATATTGATGATAGAAAAAAACGGGAAGCGGCATTGAATACCTCTCCTCAAGTCATGTTCGCCTAGTATTTTCAACATTTTTTTCGATAAATTTTAAAATAAGTGACTACGGCCACATTGAAAAATATTGATGATAGAAAATAACGGGGAACGGCACTGAATACCTCTCCTCAAGTCATGTTCGCCTAGTATTTTCAACATTTTTTTCGATAAATTTTAAAATAAGTGACTACGGCCACATTGAAAAATATTGATGATAGAAAAAAACGGGAAGCGGCATTGAATACCTCTCCTCAAGTCATGTTCGCCTAGTATTTTCAACATTTTTTTCGATAAATTTTAAAATAAGTGACTACGGCCACATTGAAAAATATTGATGATAGAAAATAACGGGGAACGGCACTGAATACCTCTCCTCAAGTCATGTTCGCCTAGTATTTTCAACATTTTTTTCGATAAATTTTAAAATAAGTGACTACGGCCACATTGAAAAATATTGATGATAGAAAAAAACGGGAAGCGGCATTGAATACCTCTCCTCAAGTCATGTTCGCCTAGTATTTTCAACATTTTTTTCGATAAATTTTAAAATAAGTGACTACGGCCACATTGAAAAATATTGATGATAGAAAATAACGGGGAACGGCACTGAATACCTCTCCTCAAGTCATGTTCGCCTAGTATTTTCAACATTTTTTTCGATAAATTTTAAAATAAGTGACTACGGCCACATTGAAAAATATTGATGATAGAAAAAAACGGGAAGCGGCATTGAATACCTCTCCTCAAGTCATGTTCGCCTAGTATTTTCAACATTTTTTTCGATAAATTTTAAAATAAGTGACTACGGCCACATTGAAAAATATTGATGATAGAAAATAACGGGGAACGGCACTGAATACCTCTCCTCAAGTCATGTTCGCCTAGTATTTTCAACATTTTTTTCGATAAATTTTAAAATAAGTGACTACGGCCACATTGAAAAATATTGATGATAGAAAAAAACGGGAAGCGGCATTGAATACCTCTCCTCAAGTCATGTTCGCCTAGTATTTTCAACATTTTTTTCGATAAATTTTAAAATAAGTGACTACGGCCACATTGAAAAATATTGATGATAGAAAATAACGGGGAACGGCACTGAATACCTCTCCTCAAGTCATGTTCGCCTAGTATTTTCAACATTTTTTTCGATAAATTTTAAAATAAGTGACTACGGCCACATTGAAAAATATTGATGATAGAAAAAAACGGGAAGCGGCATTGAATACCTCTCCTCAAGTCATGTTCGCCTAGTATTTTCAACATTTTTTTCGATAAATTTTAAAATAAGTGACTACGGCCACATTGAAAAATATTGATGATAGAAAAAAACGGGAAGCGGCATTGAATACCTCTCCTCAAGTCATGTTCGCCTAGTATTTTTCCGATTTTTTTCAATAAATTTTAAAATAAGTGACTACGGCCACATTGAAAAATATTGATGATAGAAAAAAACGGGAAGCGGCATTGAATACCTCTCCTCAAGTCATGTTCGCCTAGTATTTTCAACATTTTTTTCGATAAATTTTAAAATAAGTGACTACGGCCACATTGAAAAATATTGATGATAGAAAAAAACGGGAAGCGGCATTGAATACCTCTCCTCAAGTCATGTTCGCCTAGTATTTTCAACATTTTTTTCGATAAATTTTAAAATAAGTGACTACGGCCACATTGAAAAATATTGATGATAGAAAAAAACGGGAAGCGGCATTGAATACCTCTCCTCAAGTCATGTTCGCCTAGTATTTTGAACATTTTTTTCAATAAATTTTAAATCGTGTGCACCCTGAATTACTTGAATATTTATGCTAGTAGAAAAAATGTATATACGGCATCTGATACCTCTTTTGAAGTTATGTTCGCCTAGTATCATGCGCATTTTTTTCTGATCTATTATCCTGTTTTTATTTGAAATTTTTTACTTCTACCGGAAATGCAAAGTTCTTTTCAAAAATTCTGAATCTTAATAGGATAATCGAACAAGAAAAGAGGTATTCAACAAGTCATCTTATATTAAATGAACGCTAAAAAATTCTGAGTAATGTTTCACCATTTTTAATTGCTATTTCATTTTTTATTAATTTTTTTATTCATTTATTATCATGTAAATTTGTATATACTAACTTTTTTTTTGTTTGATGATAAACAAATAAAATGCGGTCAAGTGTACTTTTTATAATATATATATGATTAAAAAACATTATTTGACTAACAGTAGAATAAATTTTTAGAATAGACATACTATTATTTGTTGTTCAATAATTTTTTTATGTTAAATCAAAATAACCAGGTTATTGCTAATTTGTTATCAGCTATGTACATATTGTTATATCAATAATTTTCTTTTCTTTTTTCATGATCGATTTCACTTTGATTAAATGGTGGTGCAGTAAGTGGTTTCCAAAAATCATCAGGTACCATATTAAGTTTATCCATTGAAAAAACATGAATTGATGTACAATGAAATGCATCTGGTGCATTATCAAAATTTTCATCAAGAACAAATTCAGTTGTGAATGGATGTATTTTTTTAATTAATTCAACTGAATCTTGAATTTCTTTATTATTAATTATAACATCATCAACAATTTCATTAAAACTATTTGTTAATAATATACAATTATTTAATAATTTACTTTTCCAATTAGCATATATAACATTTGCAACAAGACCTTTAAAACAATGTGGCATATAAAATAATGTTAATTCATCACCTGACTCACGTATACCAACTTCATTATTATCAATTATTAATAATCCAAATTTTTTTAATACTTCTATTTCTTTTGGATAAAATACTGGATCATAAATATGTACTTTACTATTATATATTGATTGCATTGTTAATAAAGCTGCTAATTGATATTGAGCACATTTATTTTCTGAAAAATTTCCTAAACCATAACAAACAATAATTGGTACAACATCAACATTCAGTGTATTCAATGAATTTTCTAATCCTTTATATAATATTTTTTTGTATGGAGAATTATTTATTGTTGTAACTGCATCTGTTATTTTTCTAAAAAAATAAATAAATGTCATTTAGATAAATAATTTACAGACAAGTGAATGAATTTTTGACAAGGTAAACAAATAATATTTATTGTTGGCTTACTTGATAAGATGATCAATATTTATTTCTGGTGGAGTTGGTTTTGTTGATGAATCCAATGAGTGATCAAAACTTTGTCTACGACCATGTCTTTTTTTTCTTGATACAATTTGAAATTTTGTTGTTTCTGAACATCCTGACATTGTTTATATTATTATTCTATTTTTTGAGGTTAGGTATTAGAGCAGATGCCCAGATGGATCAAGAATTTCAACACATTCTTGTTCCAAACAGTCAATACATGGTGAAAAAGAGAGAGTGAAACAGTAAATGACATCCTGATAAATACATACATAAGAAAAAGATAAAAAAAAATATTAAATATACTCATTATTAATATAAATTAATTTATTTAATAAAATTATTAAAAACAATCAATTTAATATTTATATTATTTTTATAAAATATAGTTTGTAAATAGTATTTAGAACAATATTATCATTGTTATAAAGAATAAATAAATAAATAAAAATAAAAATAATATATTGAGACTTTGAGAGAGTGTGTATCAGTGTGTATTGTTTGAAGCTGAAAGCTGAATGCTGAATGATGAACCCATACATGTTCAACAACAAAAACCCAGACGGCGACAGACTGTCCCGACAGATAAATTAAGAGATGGATAATACAATGATAGGGATATACAAGTTGAATAGAAAAAGATAGAATCTACTTGTTGAAAAATATATACTCCAAAATGATTGGCAAAACCATACAGACAACAGCAGACAACAGACACCAACAGCAACAGTCGCCAGTAAATAGTCACATTAGTGCATGATCGTGTGCAAACTGCAAATGTGTTTTAAAAATAATTGTTGAATGATTATAATTATTTAATATAAAACAATTAATATTATTAAATTATTAGTAATAATTATTATTTATTAATGCATGTTTAATTGTTAAATAATAAATATGTTTTTAAAATATTTTATTTTGTATTTTTTCATTGCATCAACAACAGGTGAGTTTTATTTTTATATTTTTTAAATATATTAAATTTATTTATTGTATCAAAACAATAATAAATAAATCATTAATCATTGTTTGCTATTTTTATTATTTAATTTAAAATAAAATAATTATTATATAATTTATTTATTTTAGGATTTATTATTAAAAATGAATTTGGTCTCACAGAAGATATACCAGATACAAAAATTTGTGAAGTATATCCTCATGGAAAAAATTGTACAGAATCACAACCAGAATGTTTTACAGAACAACAATGTGATACAACACAAAGACAAAATTGTCTGACTGTTTGGCATCTTATTAAAGAAACAAATAAACCAAAATTAATATTCAAGGTAAATAAAAATTTATAAAACAACATTACAATGATTTTTAATAAAATAATATATTAATATAAATTAATTGTTTTTTTTAGAGTTGTTTTACAGCAAAATATCCAACAAAATATTTAAAAAATAATACATGTAATGCTGTAAATGATATTGATCAACCAAGATACAGTTGTTATTGTGATGGTGATTTATGTAACAAAGGATTAACATGGACTCCACCATTACAATCATCAACAACAACATCATTACCACCAATAATTGAACAACCAAAAATTGGATATATACGTTATACAATTGCATTTTTACTTGTTGTATTAACAGGATCATTTATCATTGGTATATTAATATTTCATGGAAAAAAAAAAATATCTAATGATGATGATAATGAAGATGAAAAAAAACAAATACTTGAAATAATTGGATCACCAAATTTACCAATGGATTTAAATACAATTAAAAAAATTGAAATAATTGGTAATGGATGTTATGGAACAATTTGGAAAGGACAATTTGATTCAAATACAGTTGCTATTAAAATATTTACTGAACAAGCTAAAGATGCATGGAAAAATGAATTAGATACATTTAAAATACAACAATTAAAACATGATAATATATTAAATTTTATTGGTGGTAATCCTTATTATACTAATGATAAACCAGAATATTGGCTTATTACTGATTATCATGAAAATGGATCACTTTATGATTATATTAAAAATAATATATTAAATTTTAATGAAATGAGTAAAATTGCTGAAACAATGGTTAGAGGTATGCGTCATTTACATTCTGAAATACCAGGTAATATGGCATATGGATATAAACCAGCAATTGCACATCGTGATTTTAAATCACAAAATGTATTAATTAAATCTGATATGACTGCTTGTATTGCTGATTTGGGTTTTGCTATTCAATTTGAACCTGGTAATACTTGTAGTAATGTTCATGTTCAGGTAATTTAATTTATTATTTATTTATTTAATAATTATTATAAATAATTTATATCTATATTAATATATGCATATTAAATATTTAAAGGTTGGTACTGCAAGATACATGGCACCAGAAGCACTAGAAGGTGCTATGACATTTACAAGAGATTCATTTCTTCGAATTGATATGTATGCAGTTGGACTTGTCATCTGGGAATTGATAACTCGATGTGATGTTTTAGGAGTAAGTATTTTTATTATTATTTAAATTCAATTATTGTATACTTATTTTGGTTATTTATTTTTGTTTTTTAGACACCAGTTGGAGATTATAAACATCCATATGAAGAAGAAGCTGGACCACATCCAAAAATTAATACAATGTTACCAATTGTTGCTGATGAAAAAAGAAGACCAATTATTCCAAATGAATGGCGAAATCATCCAGTAATTATTAATATTTTTAATTTATATTTAACATATTTAATAACTAATAATATATTTTAATTTTTATTTACAGTTGCTAGCAGTTTATTGTGAAACAATTGAAGAATGTTGGGACGATGATGCAGAAGCAAGATTATCAGCTTCTTGTGTATTAGAAAGACTGACAAATATTAAAAATTTAATGAAACAAGATTCACCATTATCATCAACAAGTAACATTGAAACTACACCAGTTTAAATGTGTTTAAATTATCATTTATCAATTATCATCATCATCATCATCATCATCATTATTATTATGACAATCATTAAATTCGTAAGTAAAAATTTAAAAAAAATCATTTTATATATTGTTAAACAAAAAATAAAAGCAATGACGATATTATATTTTTTAAATATGTATAAATAATTAAAACCTCAGGTTAATAAATTAGCAATAAAATATTTTTTACAATTAATTAATTTGGCAATTATTTATGGCACTTTATTTATCCATTTATATATATATATATATACACATGTGTTTATTTATTTTTTCATCATCATAATATTATTATTTATATATTATTTTATATACATGTTGATTAGTTTCTTTTTTAATTATTACACTCTTGTCATATAAATTTATTTTATAAATATATTCATCAACAATCTACAAGTATAAATAAAAAAATCAATTTTGGTTGGTAAAAGATATATATATATTTACATTGTTTCAATATACACATGTCAACTTTTTTATTTATTTATTAAAACTATTATTATCCAAAATATATAAGATAATATTGCATGCCATTTTTATTTTTAATTTTTTAAATAATAATTATACATTATTTAGAGTAGTTTTTAATACACTTTTGAGGATTTTTATTTTTATTTTTTTTTTTGTTTTTTTATTTTTTTTTTTAAGAAAAAATATCTAATTATTAAGAAAATATTTTGTTTTGTTTTATTACATTTTATAATGTATGATATTTTAAATATATAATAAGTACCAATTAACAAATTCAGTCTGGTCGGATCAAAATATATTGAACCGTATAAAGATGATAGTAAAAAAAGATAACAACATATTTATTGGATAATTCGGTCACAAATTAAAACATTTAAATACCGTAAGTATTGTCAAATATTAATAACTGGTCATGTTTTTTTTTTTAATTAAAATATTTTGTTGTTGCTACATTTATACTGAGTTAATTATCAAGAGGTTGTTCTTCATATGTTCTTGTTTTTTTAAGAATACTTTTTGTAATTAACAATTGTTTTGTAATTGCTTTTTCAACATTTTTTTTATTTTTATTTGAAGCTGATAAATGTTCAAATGTATCTTCAAGTGCTTTTCTTGTTTTCGTTAATCTTTTTTTTAAAGAAATATTTTCTTTTTTTAATGCTTCCATCTCGTCTAGACCTAGAAAATAAAATTAATTATTTATTTAATAAGATAATTATTAATCAAAAACAATTTTAATATATATTTATTTATATTTTTTTAATTTGTTACTCTGCAAAGCATTTGCTTGTTACGAGTTTTACATTTTATTATTATTAAAATTTATAAAAAAACAATGATGAAATATATTAAAGAGTACAGAAAAGTTGATCAATTATTAAAGTTAAAAAGATAAATAATATGTAATTAAATTATTAGCATGATTTTTAATCAACAATTGAGTGCCAAGAAGCAAAAAAATAACTCAACTGTTTGAAATACATACTATAATAAAGTCCACCTATAAAATTATAAAACAAATTTATAATTATTTAAAATGTTTAAAATATATATCATATCGAAAAAAAAAAAATCTAAAATAAATTTAAGGGAAAATAATTTAAAGTAAAAAAAAAATATATTTATTTGAAACTGTACCTTCCAGATGCAGCGGACTTTCTCTGTCTAGATCTTGTGAATTTGGATTATCATCATTATTATTATTATTATTATTATTATTATTATTAATATTATTGCAATTTTCTTCATCACTCAATAAATTTGTCATTGATTCAGTAATTTTAAGTGTATCTTTTAGTGGTCTTGTTGTTGAAACAGCAGCATCACTTTCAATACCAAGATCAGGTGAACAACTTGATTTACTTCTTCCATTTGATAATTGATAATTCATTGTCATCCAATATTGTGTACCACGATAATTATTATAATTTTGTAATACATCATTTGTTGATTGTTTATTAATATTAATATCATTTGGTATTGATGATATACCACTTGAACTTGGTGCTGAATCACTTGTTTCACAAATAACAATTTGTCTTTTTAATTCTTTATTAATATTTTCAAGTTCAAATATTCTAATTCTATGTGAATCAATAATTTGATTTAAATCAAATAATTCTTTATCAAATTTTTCTTGCATTTTTGAAATAATTAAATCATATTTATTTTCAGATTTTCTTATTTGTTGATCAAGACGTAATTTATCATTTGTTAATTTTGTATTTTCAACTAATACTTGACTGTGTGATAATGTTAAACGATCTAATTCTTTAGTTAATGTTGTTATTGTATCTTTTGATAATTTATAATCATTATCAATTTTATTAATACGTTTTTTATATAAATCATTTTCTTTATTTAATGATGATATTAATTCATATGTTTTTTTATCATTAATATCTTTTAATGTTATATTATCAATATTAATATATTTTTTATCAAATTGTTGTTGTTGATTTTGTTGTTGATGTTTATTGATAATTTTTTTATCAAATGTTAATTGTAATTTTTGATAAAAATCTTTTGATTTTTCTAATTTAATAATAATTGGCAGTAATTTTTCATTTATAATATTTTCATTAATTTTATTATTTAATAATTCATTATGTAATTCATTTAATTCATTATATAATAAATTATTTATATCTTTTAATTCTTGTATTTGATGACTAGCATCATTATCAATTAAATCATTTTGAAATGTTTTATTATATGGTATATAATCAATTGAATCTTCTGAATCACTAAATGTTTTTATGAATTTTGTAAAACGTGAACGATGTAATGATTTTTTTTGTACATCTTGCAAACCAATTCTGGCAAGTGATACTTTTCTATCTGGTTCAGAAAATGATTCTGAATCTGATTGTGCTGATAATGGTAAATCATCACCAATAATTGAGCATGTTTTATCATTTATATTTTGATCTTTACATGTACAAATATCTTCAATTGTTAATTGTTTTGATGTTATTCCATTTATAGCATTTACAAAATCTTCAGATAATATTTCTGATCCAACAAGTAAATCAAGTATCATTTTTTTATAATCATTTGTTGATGAATAATTTGATTTTTTAATCATTTCTTTTATAAATTTCATTAAATTATTCATATGATTTTTTAATAATTCACAATATTTATCATCATTATTATTATTATTTAAATCATAACAATCATTATTATTGTTGTTATTATCATTATCTTGTTTTGATATTAATTTTAACCATTTAATATATTCAACATCTTTTTCAAGTTCTAATTTTTTAATTGTTAATTGTTGTATATAATTTTCAATTGTTTCAATATTCATTAAATCTTTTTTATCATTTTCATAATTTAATTCAATTGTATTATTATTTATGAATTTAACATTAATTTTTACTTTCTGTAATTCATTTAAAAGTATATCAAGT